>CM036316.1:47017798-47065085 GCA_020567845.1 Rhododendron henanense subsp. lingbaoense
TATTTGTTTTACATTTTATTGGCTAGTGAAAATGAAATTGGTTACAATTCCTTCTGAATAATAGAGTGGTATATACATGAAACTTTGGCCTATGGAGAGAACATGAAATGGAGTATTATTATGACTTATCTCTAGAACTATCACAAAAATAATCACTTGTTGACAAAAAGAGATTTTCATTACTCCCAAGCGGTTCTAACTTCAAATTGAGACGTTTTCCAAGCGATACCATTGAAATTGTTTCAAAGGTGGAGGGCACATTTAGAAGCAAAGAGTATGGGAACACCTACTGAGCCTGTAGGATTCGGTATCAAAGACACAATTCTACAAACATCTTATGCACGCTACAATCAATATGAACATTAGAGGAAAGACAAAGAAATAGAAAATGCGCAGTTAGTAGAAAATGCGCAGTTAGGAAAGACAAAGAATTCTAGGTTTGGGTTTAACCGATCTTTCCCATTGATAGTCAGACAAAGACTGGCAGGATTACATAAAACCACTTGCATGTAAGAAATGATAGTTAGTTACCAAAAAAAAGTAAGAAATGATAGTAAAAGGTATATATAACTTTCAAACGTAAAACATTGTGGGTTGGGAAAAGACGATGCCTGAATTGAAAACAGGAGTTGGAAGGGTATGACTTGGTGCATTCTCTCATAGATTAGAAACAACATGATACATATATTTTAGAACAAAAATACTCAGTGCCGTCCAAAAAAGAGACTATATTATCAAATTTCTGGCATTAGCAGCAGAACACCATTCTTCTCAATCAAGCACAGATAGAGAGTCCAAAAAATTGAGTCAGAGCTACCTCGTGTATGTACCTCCTATCAAAATGATGCCCGTCCTCTATTCCCAAGTGACTGTCCCGGTTTATAGCTCTGGATGGAAGTAACACCGCTACAATATCAAGATCACACTTGAATCAACTTGTATCATACAGGATGAATCCTTACGGTGGGCTGCAGTCCTTCGGAAGAAATCTAAACAAAATAACCTTCCTACTCCTCGCTTACTCCCTTCACTGACTCCAGATGCACATAAAATAGAACCTCAAATAAAGCATCCATACTTTCACAACTACGACTAATTCCCTCAATATTCAGGCCTTTTTTTTTTTTGTATCCCGAGGCACAAGATTCTGGATCATTTCTAAAATCTTGCCATCCCCACCATCAACCGTAAGTAAATCAACTAACATGGATGTGGTAGATGGATCTGGTGAGAAATTTCTATTGATAATTTCTTGTAGAAGTATCATAACCTTGTCATTGTCTCCCCTCTTCAGGAATGCCCGCACCACAATATTGTAAGTCACATCATTTGGTGCGCACCCACCTCCATCCATTTGCAAAAGTAACTCCTCAACTTCATCCAGCATGGTCTCCTTACAAAGTCCACTAATCATTGTGTTGTAAGTCTTAATAGTGGGTTGCAAACCTCTAGCTGAAATCGAACTAAAAAGTTTCCAAGCATCGTCAATTTTCCCAGCTTTGCACATGCCATTTATGAGGATATTATAAACAACAATATTAGGAGTTATGCCCTGATCTTGCATCGAACGAAACACCTCCACTGCCTTAACGATTTTGTGGTTCTTTAAGAAGCCGTCTAACAAAACCGAGTAAGTTAAAATGTCAGGATTTTGACCGTTACGTATCATCTCGTGAAAAAAACTATCAGCTGCATCACACCTCCCTAATGTAAACAATCCCTTTAACAAAGTGGTGTAAGTGACGACGTTAGGTTTCAACCCTTTACAAGCCATTTCCCGGAAGAGATGCATTGCTTTGTCTATATTCTTCCTCTTGCAGTAACCATTCACCAAAATATTATAGCTGTGTATATCGGGCTCAAGACCCTTATCCACCAGGGAGTTGAACACTTCTTTTGCTTTGTCCATGTGTCCTTGCAAACAATATCCGTCCATAAGTGCACTGTAAGTCACTACATCGGGTTCCTCACCTCTTCGAATCATGATTGCGAGTATACCCTCTGCCTCTTTAGTCTTTCCTTCCTTGCAAAGCGCATCCACCAATGTATTAAAGGTTAAAACATTTGGAATAATGTTTTGCTCTATCATGTCTTGCAACATTCTTGTGGCGTCCAACCATCGACCCAATTTGCACAAGCCATCAACCAAAGAGGTATAGGAAACCACGTTAGGCATTACATCCCACTCTCTCATCTCTGACAAGAGGCTGAAAGCATCATCTATGTTTCCGTCCTTGCAAAGGTTGTCGATGATAGTGCTATAAATCACAACATTAGGCTTAAAGTTCCATTTTTGCATACTCCGGACCAACTGTACAGCCATTGTAGTGTTTCCAAGTTTACAAAGGCCATTTATGATGGTCCCATACGTAACCTCATCAGGTGTAATGTCTCCGTCTTTCGTTAACCTCAGGAACAATTTCACAGCATCAGCAGTGTTATCTTGTAAAATATACCCATTCAGTAGAGTGGTGAAGGCAGCCACATCCGCTTTGTAACCACATTTAAAGAAGATACCCAAGATGGCAAATCCAAAATCAACTCGCTTCATGCGGCAAAAACAGTTGATCAAAATAGCCTGCGTATACTCATCAACGGGAATTCCCAGCACCCGTATTTCTCTGAATAAAGAGATCACCGTTGAATATTGCTTCATTTTTGCAACAGCACTTAACAGCTGATTAAAATCGATCACAGAAAGACGAGATCGAATTTCAACCATCCGGTGGAACAAACTAAGAGCATGGTCGAGCTTATCGAAACCCGATTTGTGTTTTTCGAACACCAAATTCCGTATCTGGGTTGAACCCATGTTTGCAAGGGACTCAGGAGAAAAAGGGTTTATTGGAATTTGGGAGTGAAACAAGGCTATATCTGCCAGCAATGGGTTGAAATTGAGGGAAAGGAGAAGAGAGGTACCTTTTCTTGTTGAGTAGTAATTGGAAGCCATTCTGATTCTAGGGCTTGAAAGAATCTTCCTCATTGAAGCGTTTGACCACAGCGAACAAAGAAAGAGTGGAAGTGAGAGAGTATGAGTGACCAGACAAACACTGTTAAAGGTTGCTTGCCCACTTCAAACTCTAGCCACCGCCAACATAACCACCGTTTTCCCCTCCTCCAGTCTCAAGCACCACGACCCTCTACAAATCCAACCCCCAATGCCACCCTCTTCACAGACGGCCATTATTATCAAAAATGCTATGGGTACATATGAATTGTACATATCATGTACAAATGAGTTTTGTGGGATCCACCTCGGGTCTCACAAAGATGATTCAAACTGCTCATTATTTTTCAAACATTTTTTTATGGAGCCCTGTAAAAAATCAGCACAACCCGATATCGTTAATGATTTTTTCTGAATTTATGGGTGCGAAACTACTTAACTGCATAGTTTCGCCCCTACAAATTCAGAAAAAATCCTAACCGATATTGGGTTGAGCTAGTTTTTTTACAGGGCTCCACAAAAATATGTTTTAAAAATAATGGACGGTTCGGATCATATTTGTGGGACCTGATTTGAGCCCACAAAATCTATATGTACATTTTATATGTACCAATAGCAGCACCATTTTGATGATTTGAATTGCGTGTGTGAATTCTGGATTTACTTATCAAAAAACAAAGAAAAGAAAGTGAATTCTGAATTTAGATGGGTAAATTGTGTAATTTGAGGGGTTGTAAATTGTGTAGGTAAGGTGTGAATTCTGGATTTAGGGTTGGGAATTTGTAGGTTGGATTATTTCGGGGGTGTAAATTCTGCGAATGAGTGAATTCTGGGGGTGTGAATTTACAAACCAAAAAATTCAAACTAAAATTCGCATCTCAAAACCAATGAATGAAACCCTAACAAAACCACCGAACTGGGGAAAATCTAGTCGGGAGGAAGACTCACGACAAGAAACTGAAGAAAAAAAACAGAAAAACAAATCAAAAGGCAATAGCTTGCTGTTTTATTGGCTGCTGAAATCTAGATTTGACAAGTGTTTTCGAAAGGTAAATGATTTTGGCACTCCAATTTTTTATGATGGCACTCCAAAACTTGTTTTTTACTATAAAATTTATACTTCCTCCGTCTCAATTTGTTTGTCCAATCTCGAAAATTCAACTTTTTTAGGAACACAATGATTTCACCTAAAAAGATACAATTTTTCACTTTTACCCTTAACTTTTTTTAAAAAATTACTCTATTTCACTAAAGAAAGGGCGAAAAGGGAAAATTGATTCACTTAGAAGTCAAAATGGACAAATATTTTGGGACACTTAATAAAAGTCAAAAAGTGGACAAACAAATTGGGACGGAGCGAGTACCTAGCAAGATACACTAAAAGACAAAATTTGAATGCCATCATCACAAATTGAAGTGCCAAAATCATTTTCCTTTTTGAAAATAAACTCAAGTGCGTCAAGGGGTCAAAATTGCTTTTTAACTTCTGTGCCACTAAACAATAATTTTGACTTTGTCAAATTTGTCACAACACTTAACTCAACTAATCAGAATCGAATAGTGAGATGAGTTTAATTAATACGTAGTAGTTCAGATTTGAGATTGTATTCGAATGACACCTCTTATCGGACTGTTTTTTCACCATATCGATCTAAAATCAATTGGTGTTAGCGAGGGGATTTAATTAAGTGTTTTATGACATTCGACATCACACCCGCAAGTTTATTTTTAGAGTCGCAGGAAGTGACATTATGTAACCAAATCTATGGGGTACTCCGGACCCAACAACACCCACCTAGTCCAACAATATTACTCCTATCAATTTTGAAGAACTTGAAATTATAGCTAGCCAACTGCAGCACTTGGCCTGACGGTTATTTAGCTGCAGTCAGTTTGTGTGTTCAAATCTAATGGAGAAGAAGTTGATACTCTTATTGGGAAAAGGTTTGGATAGTATAAATGCTTTTAATACTATAAGACAAAAAAAATGTATCTAGCTAGCTAAAAAATAACTTTGGTAAAGTTATTTTGATACCAATATTGGACTTGGTTTTAAGGAGAGAGAGATAAGAAAACCAAGAACACAAGTGACTATTTTTTTTTTTAGGGACATGTTAGACATATTGTATTTGCTACTAACAAATAAGTAATGCAACAACAGACTTGCGCTCCATTTGTTTCGGACCAACAAAAATATCTCCAGTGAAAAATGCTTTACACAGAAAAAGGAATTTTGTTTTTGCTAGCAACCTTGAAAAAGAATTGTGCTACCAGGTGTGCTGGTGGCTGAGTGGCAGCGGCAGCAGTGGTTTGTGATTGAGTTGTACTGATGATGGTGTGGTAGTAGTGTTAAATCTCTTAAACGCATTTTTCCTTTGAGTTTTGGTTTTCGACACATCAAGTACAAGAAAATACATAATGTCTCCCAGAAAAATATTTTCCCGAACACAAACAAAGCGTTAGTCAACTTAGCTCTAAAATGTAGTACTCCGTAATATTTATCTAGACATGAGGACGACATTCTCACAATTATCGTATGCTTGATCTTCTTGCATTGCCTTTTCTTTGCCTTTGTGATCATTCATATGTTATTGCAACTAATGGTGTATTTATAGATGTGGATTCTGAATTCTGATCAGCCTTTTCTGGCTTGCAATTTTTGAGTTTGAAGCTAGCTTTCATATAGAACATTCAAATAATTTGCGTAACTAAGTTGTTTAAGGATTTGTAGTTCTTCATATCTTTCTAGCCCATTTTAGTTGCCAAATTAGACTAGCACTGGCACACCCTTGTCATCAAATATTGTCACATGGGTAACTCATCGCCAGGGATAGTTGATTATCCAACCATTTAAACTCAGGAACTCAAGTCTCTTTATACGCACGAAAGGAACGAATAGTAGACGTATTTGTTCCTTTAGGATCATGGACAATTTTATACCGGATTGTTTATGGATCAACTTGAATTAGCTGAAGTCAGGTTTTGGCTAATTGGCTCCTTGGTGCATCGAAAAAACCTGTAAAACCGAGTTCGGATCCCCTGTCCGACCCCCTTCCGGACAAATGCCTGTCCGACCCTCTCTCGGCCGGTGATCTCGCAAATCAACGGCTTAGATGGGCCGAACACTTCTTTCTCAAAACAACGTCGTTTTGGAGCAAAAAGTGCTCGGCCCATCTCAGTCGTTGATTTGCAAGATCAACGGCCGAGAGAGGGTCGGACAGGCCCCTGTCCGGAAGGGGGTCGGACAGGGGATCTCGTGCGTGTAGAACCTCTTTTTTTTGGTAGTTCGGAAATTCATAAACCCTTCAAAGCCACAAAGTCTTACAGGGGAAAAACAACAATAGAGTCGAGCCAGCTACAAGAGAAAGCTAGAAAACAACAAACTAAAACTAGTTAATTCTAACACCGGGCTTCAATAACAAAACGCCTCGCTAGTGGCGGCATATCCTCTGTCACCACAACAAGGTCTTCTGCTTGTTCAGCTCAAATACTTGCTAAATGATCAGCGCTCTGGTTTGCTTCACGATAAAATGTGTGAGAGAGTGGCTCCAGTACGGTTTAAGAGGATTTTTCTGAGTCTTGAATCAAAGCTTGATAAGTATGGCTAGGAAGAGGACCCTCATCGATAAGTTTCATAGTTTTAACGGAGTCCGATTTAATCGTAACATGTGGAAGAACTTTCGACTCCAAACTCGAGCCACTCCTAAGCTGACCATAGTAGGCCAGAACCCAATCTCCTTCGCAGTCAAGGAAGAGGCCTTCAATCTTGCTCTTCCATTAAAGTCATACCAGCAGCCATTTGTGTTGAGTTTGATCTCACCTGCATATAACGAAGTGTCCATCGAGTTCATATGGTGTGACCGGTGCCATTGTGGAGGCACTTATATTGAATGCAGTTAGTATCAATTTTTTTAAATCTTGAAACAAAAAAAATGAAAGATTTGATCGAACACCTTCACATATCAGATTGAGCTGATTTTTCACAGCCCCTCGTTTAAAAAAAAATTATTGAACGGGATCATCTGTGCAGGACCCAAAGTCTGGTCGGCCCCCTTAGGATTACTGCTCTTTTATATTTTAGCTTAAATAAGTCAAATGGCTTTTTTTTGTTAATTCTTATTCAAATTTTTTCCGCATATGTATGTTTTTCATCGATTTTTTGTGAATTATTGCTTCGTCATGTCGAGAAAAATCTAAAAAAAATAAATTTACGATCGAAACCCAATTTATTTTGAATAAAAATGAAAAAAATTAATTTACTGACTTATTTTTGTCTTTATTAAAAAGGGTAAATTACAGTTAACCCCCTCTAACTATGCCTCGGTGACACTTAACCCCCTCTAACTATTATTTTTGGCACTTAACCCCCTCTAACTAACTGAAATTCAAACGGTCATAACTTCAAACGGTCATAACTTCTTCGTCCGAAATCGAAAACATGCAAATTATATATCGATTTCGAGATCTTGAAGTCAGCTTTCTAATGACACCAAAATCACATCACGATTCAAAGCACACAGAAAGTTATGATCAAAAGAGTAAGGGCTAGTAGACAGAAAGACCGTTTTGATCATAACTTTCTGTGTGCTTTGAATCATGATGTGATTTTGGTGTCATTAGAAAGCTGACTTCAAGACCTCGAAATTGATATATAATTTCCATGTTTTCGATTTCGGACAAAGAAGTTATGACCGTTTGAAGTTATAACCGTTAAGTGCCAAAAATAATAGTTAGAGGGGGTTAAGTGTCACCGAGGCATAGTTAGAGGGGGTTAACTGTAATTTACCCTATTAAAAATTTACCTTATTTTTTCCCAGAATGAAATGAATTCCCTGTATGGAAGATGAGTCCACTTCACAATTTCACTTTTACTGTATAACCTTCATCGTTTTCCCTCACTTCGCTTCGCATGGTTTGATAGAGGCTTTTTGTTGCGGAAAAAAGAACACTCTTTTCGATCAAGATGCGAAGAAAAAGAACACTGCTGTTGCCAAGATGAAGGAATATTCGTCCGTCATTTCTCTATATAAAGAAATCCGCGAGTTGGGTCTTCCAATCGATGAATATACGCTGAATATTTTGATGAATTGTTTTTGCCGCTTGAATCAAGTGGATTTTGGGTTTGCTATCTTGGGTATCTTCTTTAAATGTGGTTGTACTCCGAAGGTGTCTACCTTCAACACTCTGATAAACGGGTATGTTCTAGAAGGTAAGACTTCTGAGGCTGTGAATTTATTCATAAGGTTGATGAAATATGGAGAAATCGAACCTAATGAAATCATGTATGCAACAATCATAAATGGACTTTGTAAAGTAGGAGACACTACAATGGCAATACGGTTGCTCAGGAATATGCAGAAATGGAACTATAGGCCTGATGTTGTGATGTATAGCACAATCATCGACAACCTTTGTAAGGACGGGAACATAGATGATGCTTTGCGCCTCTTATCAGAGATGAGAGAGTGGGATCTTATGCCTGATGTAGTCACCTACAACTCTTTGGTTGATGGCTTATGCAAATCAGGTCGAGCGAAGGATGCCGCAAGAATATTGAGTGATATGACGGAGCGAAATATTTTCCCTGATGTTATAACCGTCAATATGTTGATAGATGCACTTTGCAAGGAGGGAAGGATCGAAGAAGCGGAGGGTATACTCGAGATCATGTCCTGTATGATAATTGAAGAGACTGGCTGTATGCCAAATGATACCATTTACAATGTGATTTTCTGGGTGGAAGCTTACTTCACTGATGTTTCTACCCTTTGTTTCCTCTGCTAGTACCTCCTCTCTAGTTTCTGAACCCTGATGGAAGATTCTTTGTTGTCCATTATAGTTGTAGTATAATGTCTTTCCTCTTTTTCGGACCTCGATTGGGCCCTCACCAGTTTTCTGGTTTTTATGAGTTGCACTTTGTGTGTTTGTTACTGGAATCATCTTCGAGCGTTACTAGGTGGAAGTGGCTTGTGTCCTATCTTAAAAGAGAGCATTCCCTGTGGCAAGGGTCCTAACCTCATTTCCCGGGATAAGTTTCTTTTAGAGGGACATCTTCCATTTAGGGTGCATAATCTAGTTAGCTATTCAGCCTATTCCCAACCATGACCATCATTTTCGTGTATTCGAAGCTGAGAACCACGATGTTCTTTTTCTTGAGTGCAACTTTGTTTACAGTCTACAGAACTTGGGAAATTCTGATAGCCCCAATTGCCCAAGTGCCATAGGGGTAGATGGAAGGTATTTGTGTTGTGGCTGACTGAGATTTTTCTTGAACAGTAATGGACCTTGTTTACAGAATTTGGGAGATCCAAACCACCAGTGTTGCATGCCATACTAAAGTTCATTTCTTCAAACTTCTTGCGCTGGATTGCCACATTTTCCGTCATGCTTCCTTCGTCTGGACTCTGGACATCAAAAGTTAAAAATGGTACCTTAAAAATGTGAGAATCAAATCAAATGACGTTTGCCATTGGTGGGAACCAAAAGCTGTGGGTTCTAGTTTTGTTGTCTCAAAAAAGATGAATGGTTGCATGCATGGGTTTGATTATGAGTTTCTATGATGCATATGTCATTCAAAGTGAACTACGGTAGTTGTTAGGCTTTCTTATGAGAGAAAGGAAAACTACTCAGTATATGAACTTGAGGGAAAAACTCTAAATTTGTTATTTGGTATCTCATGGGAAAATAGGCATCTACTTTGCAAAATTATGTCCACTTATCGACAATCATATGAAAGAGAATGCTCTGCTATCTGCTTTTTCTCCTCATTAATTCTAATAGAAAGTTTTATTTCTTATGGTACCTTTGATATTTTGAGGACTCCAAATTGTAGTGATTACTGAAATCCATGATTCAAACAACTCGTTTCGTCATCTAGATTTGTTCTAGTCTTTACATGCATGTCTCAGTTATTTCTCTCTACCCCTCATTCTCATTTTTCCCATTTTCTTCATTTTTTCCATTTGGTTGGTTTCCTTAATATGAATTTGCAAATACTCATTGGGCTTTGACCAATTTCATATTTTTCTTGATGTTTTCAGCAGCTTTTTTAGGTTGCTTTTACTATTCATGTCGGCATGTTGGATAGTTCGGTTGGCATGCAATGGCTGTGTATTTGAAGATAAGTTTAAAGTTGTGGAGTCTCTATGGAATATGTGTGTGTGATTTGTCATCGGGACTTCGGCCTCTCATCCCTTTAAGGAGATACCAATGGTTTTTTTTGGGTGTGTGTGTGTCTAGAGATCCGAGGGATACATAGTTTTGAGGCTTCATTTGTTTTCTTTATTCCTTTATTATTTTCTGCTGTGGACTTCTTCTACTCCTTGTCTTATGCTTCTCTTTCTTTCAAAATGTAATTTCCTCTTTAATGCTGAAAGAATCTGAAGCTAATCAGAAGATCTTGCGAAGCTTAACAGTAAAATTGTTTGACTGCAAAGATAAAGATTATGCTTTAGAACTAAAGTGAAAGAATGTGAAATCTGCCGTGTGATAAATGTTCTTGAATAAGTGCAGGTAGGAGTTGATGGCCTGATCTCATTGGGGCACAGGGGAAGTCGCAACTATTGAGAGCGAGATTTCTTGAGTTGATGCGGGTAATGTGTTAGAAGGATCCGCAGTTGTTTGGACTTTAGATTGCTCAAGAGTTTGGGTTTGGTATGGTGATAGGTGTTCTGTTTCGAGTGTCCCTGTGATCGGTTGGCGTTTGAAGTCAGTTGTTCTGTCCTTACGACACTGATTTGAATTTCTGTTCTTGTGGTCATGAATGATGAATCTGTATAATAAGTGAGTTTTACGATCGAGAATTGTAGCTGTGTCAAACAATAGATCAATTACTGTGAAAGCCGGAGGTTGAAATTAATTGGTTTTACTTTTCGATTTTCAACCAACCAATGTGTGAAAAGTCAGGGTATATAGTTGGATCTCATACGGGCAAGCATCTTTAGGGGTTGATAAACGAGCCAAACGAGCCAAGCAAGTAACTGATCAAGCTTGGTTTGATAGCTTAATGAGTATCAAAAATATGTTCAAGCTTAACTTATTTACGAGACGAGTCGATCTCAAACGAGTTTTTTTTTTTTTTTTTTTTGAGCCAAACACGAGCCGATTTCAAGTAGCTTGAATATTTTATACATAATAAGTTGAACAAGCCTTGAAATCTTAACAAGCTTCAAAAAAATATTCAAGCTTTGTTTTATATTATATGATGACTAACCAATCTTAAACAAGCTTTTAAATAACGAACACGAACTTAGACTCGAGTAGCTTGGTTCGTTTAGCATCCCTAAGCATCTTGAGTGTTAATAATTCCAAGTTCAAGAATACTAGTCTCCCAACACATTGCAGGATATCTCTATTATACATAAAACAGAAGGGTGTTGGGACAAGTTGTTGGAACGGCTTAGATTCATTTGATCCAAAAGTTGTAGTGCATCCTCCCACTTCCCGATTAAGTGCCTATAGTTTTCACCTAAATCACACAACTGTCATCCCCTTCCAACCGGAATGCGTAGTGCTGTAGGCACGGGTTAGTACTAGTTTTGCAATAAGCCTCTTCAGTGCAGGAGCTGAAAATGTAGACAACGCTAACATTCTATCCTCATTAAAATAAAGCCAAAACCTCAAGGACAGGGCAGCTAGAAAAGGAGACTCCTCATCTACAAGTTCTACTGAATTGAGATGAAGGGTTTTTAAGACTTTTGAAATCGACCAAGCATGGGAAGTTGAGAACAAAATCAGAATCCAGTTCTAATACTTCCAGCTTGTCACAAGAAAAATGGTCGGTCGGGAGCAAAACAGAAGATCCCTAGGGTATACAGAGACCAAGTTCTCCAACATTGCGGAACAGCGCAGCAGTGACCCAGGAATTAAGTAGGATACATTGGAAATTTGAGAACAATTGATACAAAACTAATTAACTAATTGACATTGGACCCTTTTAGTATAAGCAGCACCCTGTAGACAATCGCTTGTATTAGCAGAATGTAAAAATGGTTGATCATCAAAGTCTAAATTGCTGATTGATGTCCACATCCACTTCCATTTGGGGGATATAAGGCCAGTTCTAATTGCCGAGAATCAGTTAAGTCTGTGGGTACAGGGAAAAAGGTACAGATTTTGTACATAGATTTTTCGTGGGGTCCACTACATAGATTTTTTCAAGGGCTCCTGATTCAGTTCAATCCGATACTTATAGGTGTTCAATCCAATCATTTAATTTTTCATTTAGATTTCAGGATATGGAAAGTTAGATGATTTGATCGAACACCTATAAGTATCGGATTGAGTTGAATTTTTGCGAACGCCCTTGAAAAAATGTTTTACATTTAGTGAACGGTTTGGATCATTTTTGTGGAACCTGTAGTAAACCACACAAATTTACAAAATCTGTACCATTTTTCTGTACCCATAGACTTACAGGCTACGAATATGACCGATTAGATATTTTGGTAAGTTTTTTTTTTTTTTTTTGGGTAAATTATTTTGGTAAGTTGCTAATCCTAAATTCAGCTTCGTGTTATTTCTCCCGTTATCCTGTTTGGATGGGGTATTGTGATATACCCCTTTTAGTCCGTGGGCCCAGCCTTAAGACCTCGTTTGGGAAGCAAAATGGAGGGGTATTAGCTAAGCCCCGGATTATATTGTACCCCCTAATACCCTGGAGGAGGTATTATTTATGGGGAGGTTTTGGGGTGTTATTACATAACACCCCCGGATAATACCCCTCTCTCTTCCATTTCAACTACAAAATAACTTAATCCATCATTTTATCCCTCATCCAAACCAAGTATTATTTAAGAGTTTTTTTTCTTTTTATCCCCTAAACTATGCACATTTTTTCTACTTAGTCCCTGAACTATCTATTTGGCAATTTCATCCCCTCAACTATCATTCCGTTACCTACTTAGTCCAATAGATAACGGAAATTAAAATTTTGGACGGAAAATGCCACGTAAGGCCCTGTTTGAGACCCTATAGACCAGTTATTTTATTATAACAGCCCTAGAGATAAAAATTAATTATGACCCTTTAGAATAAAAAAATCAAAAAAATAAGACATTTGCACCGGTTCAAACAGATTGAAAATTGGAGCATTTAATTTTTTTTACGAGGTTCATATATCAAGATCTTATATGGCACTTTATAGAGATTAACAAATACATATTTTTTCCAAAAAGACTGACCTCATTATATAGAATTTAGACTGTTTATATATTAAAAATATGGTTAAAAAGTAAGCGCTCTAATTTTCAATCCATGTGAATTGGTGCGAAAATCTTATTTTTCTGATCATTTTATCCTAAAAGGTCATAGTTAATTTTGTCCGTAGAGGTCTCATAATCAAGTATCTGCTCTAAGGGGTCTCAAATAAAAAGTAGATAATTAACTATGAAAGCCTTAGAGAAAAAAAATTAATTATGACCCTTTAGAATAATACGATTAAAAAAAATAAGATTCTCGCACTGGTCCAAACGGATTGAAAATTGGAGCACTTAAACCTTCTAAAAAAATTAAGTGCACCAATTTTCAATCCGTTTGAACCGGTGCGAAGGTCTTATTTTTTTGATTATTTTATCCTAAAGGGTCATAATTAATTTTTATCTCTAGGGCTGTCATAATCAAGTATCTGCTCTACAGGGTCTTATGTGACATTTTCCGTCCAAATTCTTAACTTCCGTTATCTATTGGACTAAGTAGGTAACGGAATGATAGTTGAGGGGATGAAATCGCCAAATTGATAGTTCAGGGACTAAGTAGAGAAAAAGTGCATGGTTTAGGGGATAAAAAGAAAAAAAACTCTATTATTTAATACCCCTCCATAAACATCATATCAATATGGGCCATCCCTTATTAACCAATATCCCCTACTATCTAATCCCCTTCTTACATAATACCTCCAAATCTAATCCGCATCCAAACGGGTCCTTACTCCCGTTGTCCACATCCACTCCCGTTATCCATTACTCCATATACCAAAACCCTAGCTCGCTCGCTCGCTCTCTCTCTCTCTCTCCAGGTTATATTTCTCCCCGGTTCTCCCTCTGTGTAGTCCTCATCTTCCAAGCTGTTGGTCCTTTTCACAGAACGTCCGTACGAAATATCTTGTGTTCGTACGATCGGTACTCGAAGGAGTTGGATACCGTAACAATCGGGCAGTCGAAGGAGTTGTCTACGACAACAATCGAACAACTGTTTTAGGTAAATCCGTTTTACCTTCATCTAGTGTTTGCCCAACATTGTTGGGTTCGTTGGACGTCGATCAAGTTAACTGCGTTTTGATGTGATTTCGATTTTGAATCATGAACTCTGTTATTTGTTGGAAATCGATTTACTTAATTGGTTTTTGGTTGAGGGAATAAAGTATAAAAAAAAATTGCCTTACCCATACCTTACTTTTTCTGGTTGTTGACATATCGTCATATCCCATACCCATACTGTACCTGTACCCTGTTCCCGTGCTTCATAGATGATGATGTTTACAAGTTTGCTCAAAAGCTCTACATACTATGTTGGCTTATCAACCTTGTTGAGTTTAGGCCTAAAGGCATCAATCACGATGTTCCTTTTATTTATTTATTATTATCTCAGTATGTTTAGCCTAATCACAAGACCAGTTTTTCAGTTTTCGTTGGCTTTGTTTCTTTTTGGATTTGGACTTGTCATGGTTGTAACGGTTCAGATGAGTTGATTTGGAGGGAAAAAAATTTCACAGAACAAAATCATCTGGCTTTGTATATATGAACAGAAGATGACCATAAGATCTCAACCGAACCATGTGTTTTGTGATTGGGTCATTCAGTTCAGTCCATTTAATTTGGTACGGAGGAGGAGGGCGAAAGGAGACTCGATATGTAAAGGATGCATATAATCATAAAAAATCATTGCTCGGCTTCTACAGCAAATGTGATATATAGGTGTACAAAGCATAGGAGATCCCTCGATCAAAATATCTTTCTTTTGACTATCGACGTCTTTAACAATCCTTTTTTGTGGGTTTTGTTTACGCCTAAATCATGCTGACAACTTTTTAGTGGTTGCGATAAACAACTTTTTTCCCCCACAAAACTCTCTTCAGAATGTAAAAAGTTAGGTGAGTGTGTGTTGTCGTAGATCACTGCCTTCTGGGATACCACGACAAAGCACTTGCTTGGGGTAGATTGAGATTCTCCACCATGAAAATTGATCATACGAACTTTTTCATGTCTCTGTCCAGAAGAATGGAAAAGGTATGGAACTTTTTCATGTCTCTGTTCTTTGTATTGCGTGTGTGAAAAAAGAGGAGACGGGTGTGATTCCATGATGAGGGGTGTGGTGGACAGGGAAATGCTCTTTGCCGATTGATTTTCCATGCTATAATTGTGCTTTGCAAAGAGGAAGGCTCCAAGTGCATTATAGTACATCAATGCAGTACAATTCTGAGGAACAGGTAAAAATGAGTACTAATTAACAGGACAGACGGTCATGTTATGCAGTATGTAATGTAAATGGATTGCACCGGCTGGCTTTGGTAATTTCGTTTCATTAAAACACTGGAACCTTACAAAAGCTTGTGCAAAATCCTTTTGGAAAACTAATCTAAACCTGCTGGTTCATCTGATTAGTTTTGAGGGGTTTATTCAGTCTACTAGTTTGTTCTTACACTCTTGGGTAGGTAGTTTATACGAAATTGATCACATCAAATGGTTGTTATTTAATGGGGACATTTTGTCAAGCAGGTGGGATTGTTTTAAATGGCTCAAAGATTGAGTCTAGGTAAGAGTTAAAGATTGTATTAGAGATAAGCACAAAAGTTGAGCACATTACTTTTAGAGTATTTGTGCTCAAGGTCTTGTTGCTTAGGCCGGTTTCAAAGTGTATTACCTTGACATTTGTGTCATGTGGCTTCAGATCGATCTTTTGTAGTTTATTTTGATTGCAGCCTTCTATCCAAGCACTCAGTGTTTGCATCTCTTTTTATTCTGTGTTTAATGATACACTACTTTGCTGATAGTTTAGTGAACAATTGGAAAACAACAACGTTGATGTATATAAATTCATCCTTTTGATTTATGTGATTACAGGTCATTGCTTTGCATGGAGAGCTCTGATGACGAAAAAGATAGTATCTTTGAGAATTATCTACCCAAAGAAATGGGTCGTACTCTGGCATCTAATGGCACAAAATTTGTGGACGAAGTTCTCAATGGTCAGAACGAACTTTGTTTGGAGAATTTCCGCATGGATAAGCATGTATTTTACAAGTTATGCGACACTTTACAAGCACGAGGCTTGTTACGTCACACGAATCGAATCAAGATTGAGGAACAATTAGCCATATTCATGTTCATAATTGGCCACAATCTACGAACTAGAGCAGTTCAAGAGCTATTCAGATACTCGGGGGAAACCATCAGTCGCCATTTCAACAATGTCCTTAATGCAATTATGGCTATCTCATTAGATTTCTTTCAGGGTGCGGAGACGGATATTCCACCAGAAGTCCAAGAAGATCCCAGATTTTATCCTTACTTCAAGGTAATCAACTTGTAATCCATGAACTAACTCGGTAGTTCAAACTAGAAATGAAAGTCAAATCGGTATCAATGA
Organism: Rhododendron henanense subsp. lingbaoense; assembly: GCA_020567845.1. Lineage (NCBI taxonomy): Eukaryota > Viridiplantae > Streptophyta > Magnoliopsida > Ericales > Ericaceae > Rhododendron > Rhododendron henanense. The sequence continues at coordinate 47,034,330 of CM036316.1, forward strand.
TTTTGTATTAGGATTGTGTAGGAGCAGTTGACTGTATACACATCCCGGTGATGGTGGGTGTAGATGAGCAAGGACCTTTTCGTAACAAAAACGGTTCCCTTTCTCAAATTGTACTGGCAGCCTGCTCATTTGATATGAAGTTCCATTACGTTTTAGCTGGATGGGAAGGTGCTGCAACAGATTTACAAGTTCTTAATTCAGCTCTCATAAGGCGTAACAAACTTCAGGTCCCTGAAGGTAATTCTATAAGGTTCAAGTTTCAACGAAATTACGATTCACATTAAAGATTGGATAGTGGTCCAGTGGACTACTTGGGATCATGCCAATGTATCGTAGTTGCTTGTAAGGTATTTGTCATGGAATGAATATATTGTATTGTTAAGGAGGATGTTCTGTGTCGACTTCCATCTAAATTTTTATTGATATAAATGGTTCCGTCCTTTTAGGATGAAAAAAAATATAAATGGTTCCGTCCTTTCAAGATAAAATAAAAATAAAAAATGGTTCCATCGTTTTCTTTTTCCTTTTGTCTTTTGTGCTTCTCTCCTTTTGCTTTGTGAGGTTCTTTTGCTTTTCTTTTGCTTTTCCCCTATTCTGGCTTTGGTACACTCTCTTCCTTTACCCCGTGGGGTGTTGATGATTATGTCATGAACTAGGTATTAATAATCCTGATTTATGCCTGAAAAAACGAGTACTTGCAACAAATTGGGATCTCATATCAATTGTTGTCATAAACCCCTGTTATCTTATGTGGAGTAAAAAACTTTCTGATGCAGGTAAATTCTACTTGGTGGACACAAAGTATGCTAACATCCCAGGCTTCATTGCTCCGTATCATGGAGTTCCATACGGCCTTAGTGGTGTTGTACATCCACAGGATGCCAAAGATCTGTTTAACCATCGGCACTCATTGCTACGTAGTGTTGCTGATCGCACGTTTGGGGCCTTGAAGGCACGTTTCCCAATTTTGATGACTGCACCTCCTTACCCTTTTCCAACCCAAGTGAAGTTAGTCGTAGCAGCATGTGCCATCCACAATTACATCCGTGGCGAGAAACGGGACGATTGGATCTTCAGAATGTATGAACAGGAAGCTGCTCTGCAATTGGAAGATCCAATGCCACCTTTAGAAATTGAGCAGCAGCCAGTGTTAAATGCCGACACCCAAGTTTTGGACATTCCACTTGAAGAAGAAGAACTAGAATATACCTTGCAGTTGCGAGATACTATTGCAGCACATATATGGAATGACTATATCCGTGATTTTTCTACTATGTAGGCAACATTGTTGAGGTAGTCGGATTAGGTTTGAAACCATTTACAGGGACGAATGTAAAAAAGATTGATTTTGTCTTTTACATGGAAGTCCTTATATCTACCCTAAGTCAGTTTATTTTGTTCTAATATAGTTTTCGCTGGATATCTACCCTAAGTTCTTGTTTTGTCAATTGACAATTAACATTTTGTGGTATGAAGCAATTGGAATATCACACTCTCCTACAACACTGGGCTACCAGTACTGATTTTTTTTCCTCGCTGCTTTTTACTTTTGTAATCTCCAATTGTTCTTTGTGTCAAAGCATTGAGTTTTCAATTTCTCTACAACCCTTGTTTCTTGGTTCAATGAAATTCAGGCATTGGTCTTGCGTAGTTTATCCATTCTGATTAATTCATTGAGTTATGTTCATTGCTGATTCTTATACTTTATGCTTTGTATCTTGGCAGGGAGCCCTCAGAGGCAGCTATATATCATCTTCCGAGGATCATGGAAGCGGCCTGAGACCAACGCTACAAAGCTGTGGAAATAAAAGAGATCATTCCTTTCTGAGATCAGCAAACGCAGTATTCTTACTGTGGGACAAACGCATGCATAAAATACGTGTATATATATTTTCATGGTTCATTTTATGAATACAGAAGTCATGGATTGTCCGTTCTCCATCTCATTCTCTCCTTCTATCTAGCCTGGGGTATATGTTTTTGCTCCATAAAGTTCGTCAAGTTTTTGCTCCTTAAAGCCTGGGGTATACGGAGTATGTTTTTTTGGATACTTAGCAAATGCAAAAGTTCCAACAAGAAGGCGGTTAGCCTAGTAGTTAAGATCCGGGACATAGGGTTTGCTCCATCCTAAGATCTCTGATTCGAAACCTCACAGGTGTTATTAACTCCTTTGGGGTGGTCAAGGTCCGCGACATAGTGGTTCGCTCCATCCTAAAATCTCATGTTTCAAACCTCTCAGGTATTATCAACTCCTTTGGGGCCCGTCCTTACGGAGTTTTTCTCCAACTTTAATTGGGCTCTCCATAAGTTGGAGATGGGATTGTACCCCATGATTAGTCGAGATGCGCGTAAGACTCATTCAGCAAAAAGAATAAACATTCAAGAGCAGTCAAGAGTAGCATATTATTTCCTCAAATTAATCCAAGGGAAGAAGTAACATTTAGCACATTACTGGAGAAGCTGCGCTTGTATAGAACATTAGATCGTACTAATTCAAGGTTAGAATACGTATGACACAAATATACTCTCATATAATCGAAAGTTCAACTTATGACGATGTTCCGAGGCCAACTTAACTGGAAGAATCCAAAACTTTACAACTTGTTGAGCCCCTTGGTATTTCCAGCAACTTCCCGTTAACCTTCGACGCCTCTTCTTGCATTTGCCTCTAGTCACAGCTTATATTCATCGTCTGCAGAACTTGCATTCATCAAGAAATACTTCACCATGTTCAGCTCACACTTGTCTCCTCGGAATCTCCGTATGTCAATTATGTTGAGGCTAACCAACAAACAAGGAGGAATACCGTATATGCTCAGGAGGATCCATTGATATTTGAGTTTGAAATTACACCGTAGACGGATTCAACAGAATTGAAAAAGGAAACATCATTTTCGATGGAACGGCTAAGAAGACAAATTAAAATTTAATACACAGAAAAGGCGGCGGAAGAAAACTTCTTAAACAGTTGAGAACACCAGTCGACATCTCTTTCAACACCGAGCTTCAAAGAAGTCAAATAAGGAAACACTGTCAGTTTCAGTCTGTAAGAATATCTTTCAAGTGTCTACATGAGAACACTGTCAGTTTCAGCTGAAATTTTCAAAATGCTAACATTTTTTCCCTCCACATGCTAATAAATACAACTCCTCAAGTATGGGACAGCTACCAAGGAGCCTCTCAGCAGACTTATCGTCCCTAAATTCAATCGAATGGAGATGGAGGATGTTGAGCCTGTGTAGGCAAATTACACTTGGCACATTGAGAACGAAATCACAACCCAATCGTAGTACCATCAGTTTGCCACAAGTAAGAAGATCGGCAGGTAGCGAACTAGACAAACCCGAACGGATATCAATATCGAGTTCTTGCACATTAGGTGATAGCGCTGTCGTAACCCAGGCATTAACATGTGAATCATCGAAAAAATGAAGACATTGAATATGGAACTTACTCAAAATTTGACCCTTCCAATAAAAGCAGTGCACGGGTAGACAAACTTAATGAAACTCTCTTCGCACTCTTTACCATCTTTTCCATAATTGAAAGCTCCAAGAGCATCAAAGTCTTGTTGATTGACATCCACATCTGCTTCCATATGGAGGACAAAATGCTAGTTCTAACAGCGTATTTTGTCGGAAGAAAAGAGAGAATATGACCGATTAGACTTTTGGATAAGTTGCTGATCCTATCTTTAGATTCATGGAGTTTCCCTTCCTCATCAACCTTTTGGTTCGATGTTGATAGCATACTTCCCCTAACAAAGCAAAGATAATGAAAGGTTAAAGTAGCCGTACATGATCAAAGTAGATACGCTCTACAGCAAATTGAAACTGAAGCATCTCTCTTGAATCCTGGAAAACACAAACATGTGTTTAGACATTGTGTCAGAAAAATGTTTTAGGAAAAGCATTGCAGAAAACCACCAGTTTACAGGAATGGCATAAAAATGGTTCGGACTTTACGGAAGTGGTTTTTGCACTAAAATGAAAATTGTACGGAAACATGAGTGCTTTCAAAGCTTCCATTTCCTTTGTTTCATAACACAGCAAACAGAACCGATAAAGTATATGCGAAAGCAATACCAAACAGGCCCTAGCTTCCCGTTACAGCATCAACCAAAAGAAACTTCAGCAAAATAAAAGCCCCCACATTATCCAAACATCACAATCACAAAGCACAACACCTATGGTAACAAGGCTTAAGACCAAGAACAAAACTAATTACCAAGAATTGACACATGATCCACCTTTTTCAAAACGATAAACCAATTGGGTGAGTCTTAAATTGCTGATTTCGAATAAGTTTGAAGAGTCTAATGGCCACAAAAAGGTTTTTAGTCAATGCAACTCCAAAACACACGAGACAATCAAACCAACAGCGTTGAGGATCATCTTTTAAGCACACACTAAACAATGTTATTGTTCGTTGAAAAACAGGGAGAAAACTAAACTTAAAGCTTTCACCAGATAAATTAAGAGTTTGAACATTGGAAATCCCGTGAACAAGTTCTGCCTTGGATGTATCCAACCGACTGCCGTCTTGTTCAAGCAGAACTCAGTATCTATACTAGCTTCCACACGAGAACTAAGGTCATTCATGGCAAAGCCTTCTGCTACCCAACCCATGCATGCAAAGTTGGGGTATAATAGTTGGATCTCCTACGGGCAAGCATCTTCAGTGCTAATAATCCGTATTTCAAGAATACTAGTCTCTCAACACATTGCAGGATATTTTGCAATAAGCCTCTTCAGTGCTGGAGCTGAAATGTTGACAACGCTAACATTCTTTCCTCATTAAAATAAAGCCAAAACCCCAAGGACAGGGCAGCTAGAAAGGAGCCTCTTAATAGACTCCTCATCTACAAATTCTACGGAGATGAAGGGTTTTAAGACTTTCGAAATCAACAAAGCTTGGAAAGTTGGAAACAAAATCAGAATCCAGTTTTAGTACCTCCAGCTTGTCACAAGAAAAAGGTCAGTAGGGAGAAAAACAGAAGATCCCTAGGGTATACAGAGATCAAGTTCTCAAACATTACGGAACAGCGCTGCAGTAACCCAGGAATTAAGTAGGCTAAATTGGAAATTTGAGAACATTTGATGCGAAACTTATTGACATTGGACCCTTCTAGTAAAAGCAGCACACCGTAGACAATTGCTTGTATTAGCAGAATGTAAAAATAGTTGATCATCAAAGTCTGCATTGCTGATTGATGTCCACATCTTTGGTGGATAAAAGGCCACTTCTAACAGTGTATTTTGTTGCAAGAAGGTAGAGAATATAGCCGATAAGATATTTTGCTAAGCTGCAAATCCTATCTTCAGCTTCGTTGAGTTTCAGTTCTGCAGACAGCTTTTGGCAATATTGTGATGTTGACCGCATAACTTTCCTAAGCAAACAAACAAATAAACTTGCAGTCATACAAAGGAAAAAAATTGCATATGTCATTCAACGAATTGCAGCTGGAGCCGAACCAAGAACGGACACATAACGCAGAATTTCGATTTCAGGTGGGCGAATGTATAATTGTACATGCAGAAAACAAAAAGACAAGGAGAAGGCCAAGGAACATGGAGAATTTATACCAGATTTTTTATGGGTTAATTTGGAGTTAGCTGAGGTCAAATTTTGGCTGTTTACAAACCAAACGGAGCTTTAAGTTCCAATTAATAGGGATTTGTTAAATGAATCTGTTTTCTCCATTGAGCTCTGGCTAGGGCATCGAGTTCCACGATATCCAACAAACCTAGATCCTTTCGAATTACCACTCCTAAAGTCAATTTTGACAAAGATTTGCAAGATAACATAAAACCACCGGCATGCATGTAAGAAATGATAGTTACCAAAAAAAGGTAAGATATGATAGTAAAAGGAACAACTTTCAAATGTAAAACATTGTGGGTTGGGAAAAGACGATGCCTGAATTGAAAACAGGACTTGGAAAGGCATGACTTGGTGCCTTCTCTCGTAGATTAGAAACAACATGATACATATATTTTAGAACAAACATGCTCCTAAGTTCTGGCATTAGCAGCAGAATACCATTCTTCTCAATCAAGCACAGATAGAGTGTTAGAGATTTTCTAAATAAAAGAGTTGTCGTTTTGGTTTTGAAAATTTCCTTATTTCCTTAGAATGCTTGTTTTCCTCTTTGTGAGCTTTGTCCCACATTGGATAGTTGAGAGGTGTTGGAGTGGTTTATATTAGGAAACATTCCTAATGTGAATAACTAATCATCCAGTGTGGTGCAGCCCTATGGTGCTCCGCACCATACTGGCGGACACACCCACACCCGCACGCGCGCGCGGCAGGTTCCGATCGGGTGCAACTCGTGCCAACGGGTGCACTGGTTCGTGGGTTACGATCCCAGCCGTCGGCCGCGAATGGTCACGATCCAACGGATTGGATTAAATCCGATTGGGTGTGAATGAAACAGTACACCAGTTCGGTGTGACTGGGTGTGACTGATCGATCTAGACCGTAGGATCGAATCCAACGGTCAGAATAGATCGGGTGCGTACCCATTCACAATGGGTGCGTAGTGGCCTATAAATAGACCACTACTTGACAAAATCTGGAAAGTGACATACACACACATGTGTGGGCCGAATTTCTCCACATCTCTCTCTATATTTTCTAGCATTCATTCTGCGTTCTGTTTTGCTGCAGAAAACAGAATTCAGTGATTCTCGATTCTTAGATTCACACAGCAGGTATTCTGTCCGTTTCGTTAGTGCAAACGAAAACGGAAAGAACTTCGAGTTCGGGCTTCGTTTTATCTTGAAGGCAGGTTCGCTGTAACCCTTTGCATACCAACTGGTGGGGGCAAATACTGTCTTTAGGAAAGCGACATAGTCGTGACTCGAAGTGTTTTTAGCATTTGTGGAGGTTTCGCCAACAGTTCAGAATTTGCAGCAACGACCGGGTAATTTTTCCAACATAGAGAGACCAAAAAATTGAGTCAGAGCTACCACGTGTATGTACCTCCTATCAAAATGATGCCCGTCCTCTATTCCCAGGCAACTGCCCTGGTTTATAGCTCTGCATGGAAATCTAGATCACATTTGAATCAACTTGTATCATACAGAATGCATCCTACGGTGGTCTGCAGTCCTTTGGAACAAATCTAAACAAATATCCTTCCCACTTCTCGCTTACTCCCTTCACTGACTCTTAACGCACAGAAAATAGAACCTCAAATAAAGCATCCATATTTTCACAACTTCGAGTAATTCCCTCAATATTCAGGCCTTTTTTTTTGTAACCCGAGGCACAAGATTCTATATGTCAATCATTTGCCCCAAAATTACAACTGGAATCTTTAGTGCCTCCACAACGGATTTTTAACATTCTCTATTCAGGAAAATATTCCCAATCCAAATACACTGCTAAAGTCCTCAAAAATTTTAGATTGCGAAATATTCTTGATGTATTAGTTGATTGTGGAGATTACGTTTCCGTAGTGATGTCGGTAGATTTTACTATTGCGGTCTTTTTAAACTATATTGTGTGTTTGGTTGTCATTAAATAATGGTGAAAGTGGTTGTGGTGTAGTACTAACATGTTGTTATGGTGATATTATGTTAATTGATTGGGGTGATGTGAAAGCGCAGTGGTGAAGTTATAGCGGTCGAGGTGTTGACGACTTTGTTATTGGGGTGTAATGGGTGGTGGTCAAATGACGATGGTCATGGTACTGGGGAAGTCGTAGTGGTCAAGAGATAGACCAAATACCCTAGAACTAAGGATGCGCCCGTCCAATAGAATTTAGAATGTGTAAATGGGCGCAAAAATGTAGTTTAGCCGTTGTGGGTTTGCTAATCTTTGAATTGGTCTCTCTTCGACCAACTTTTCATAAATCAAACATTATTATTTTCATTGTCTTTTTCCATCATCTTTTCGTACATGGAAAACCATATTTATCATTATATAATTTGTCTTAATCCGATTTAAAATGAGAGCAATACATGCATTTTACTAAATTTTTGTATTTTTTGACCACCTAAGGTAAAATGGTCTTGTATTTTGATGTACAAATTAATTTTCATCGAAAAAAATTCGGTAGGAAAGTAGATTAAACAAGCTTTCTAACGATTCAAACCCCGCGCATATCGGAGTTCGGTAGTGTTCGGGGTTAGTCCGCAAAGTTGGGCTTGTTAGGCAATGTTCAGGATGCGCCTGGGGCACATAAGATTACGCCTGAGGCGCATTAGTGCTGCATAACATGTCAAACTTTGCGGACTTGCCCCGGACACTCCCGAACTCCGATTTGCGCGTGGTTTGAACCTTTAGAAAGTTTGTCCAATTTACTTTCTAGCCCAAGTAGTTTGGATAAAAAAAAACATTTGTACATCAAAAGAAGTGACCATTTTACCCTCGATGGGTCAAAATTAGATTCATTTCGGTAAAACGCGTGTATGTTACTCATTTTAAATATGATCAAGACCCATTCTAAGTCAATAAATAGTGTTTTTAAAGTACTAAAAGATGGCGAAATCCAACCACAAAAATATTTTCTTTTCGTTCATGAAAATTAGGTAGAAGCCAGACAACTACAAAAATCGTTGAAGCAAGTAAGGCTAAAACACATTCTTTCTTTCATTTGGTAATCAAATTCCTAATTCTAAGGTATTTCTTCTTTGCTTAAATGTTTCACAACGTTCACAGAGTATCCACACTTCGTCAAAGCGTAGGAAAATTTGCTTCATCGTCGACCTTCGCCCAAAGCGGGGCTCAAATATTTTCAAATTCAAGTTTGGGTGTCTAAAACTTTCAACACTACAAAAATTGAGAATATTACCACTCGAGAATCCCGAAAAGGATTGAAATTATATTCTATATGTCAATCATTTGCCCCAAAATTACAACTGGAATCTTTAGTGCCTCCACAACGGATTTTTAACATTCTCTATTCAGGAAAATATTCCCAATCCAAATACACTGCTAAAGTCCTCAAAAATTTTAGATTGCGAAATATTCTTGATGTATTAGTTGATTGTGGAGATTATGTTTCCGTAGTGATGTCGGTAGATTTTACTATTGTAGTCGTTTTAAACTATTTTGTGTGTTATGTGGTCATTAAATAATGGTGAAAGTGGCGGTGAAGTGACGGTGGTGTAGTACTAAGATGTTGTTATGGTGAAATTATGTTAATTGATTGGGGTTGATGTGAAAGTGCAATGGTGAAGTTATAACGGTCGAGGTGCTGACAACTTTGTTATTGGGGTGAAAGGGGGTGGTGATCAAATGACAATGGTCATGGCACTATGGTAGTCATAGTGGTCAAGAGATAGTGTTGGTAGTGTAGACAACTGATTTGGCTTCGTAAATGTACAAGCCTCGCGTTTGCGAATCATGATGATTAAACAAATTGTGATGAATTAATGAAGTATGGAAAGCCTTATGAACCATGTGAAACTCTTACTGAATGACAAAGTACCCTAGAACTAACGATGCGCCCGTCCAATAGAATTTAGAATGTGTAAATGGGCGCAAAAATGTAATTTAGCCGTTGCGGCTTTGCTGATCTTTGAATTGGTCTTTCTTCGACCAACTTTTCGTAAACCAACCATTATTATTTTCATTGTCTTTTTCCATCATCTTTTCGTACATGGAAAACCATATTTATCATTATATAATTTGTCTTAATCCGATTTAAAATGAGAGCAATACATGCATTTTACTAAATTTTTGTATTTTTTGACCACCTAAGGGTAAAATGGTCTCGTATTATGATGTACAAATTAATTTTCATCGAAAAAAATTCGGTAGGAAAGTAGATTAAACAAGCTTTCTAACGATTCAAACCACGCGTATATCGGAGTTCGGTAGTGTCCGGGGCAAGTCAGTAATGCAATGTTCAGGATGCGCCTAGGACACACAGAAATGCGCATGGGGCGCATAAGATTGCGCCGGAGGCGCATTAGTGTTACATAACATGTCAAACTTTGAGGACTTGCTCCGGACACTCCCGAACTCCGATTTGCGCGTGGTTTGAACCTTTAGAAAGCTTGTCCAATTTACTTTGCCCAAGTAGTTTGGATAAAAAAACATTTGTACATCAAATGAAGTGACCATTTTACCCTCGATGGGTCAAAATAAGATTCATTTTGGTAAAACGCGTGTATGTTACTCATTTTAAATATGATCAAGACCCATTCTAGGTCAATAAATAGTGTTCTTAAAGTACTAAAATATGGTGAAATCCAACCATAAAAATATTTGCTTTTCTTTCATGAAAATTGGGTAGAAGCCAGACAGCCACAAAAATCGTCGAAGCCAGTAAGGCTAAAACACATTATGCCTTTCATTTGGTAATCAAATTCCTAATTCTAAGGTATTTTTCTTTGCTTAATTGTTTCACAACGTTCACAGAGTATCCACACTTCGTCAAAGCGTAGGAAAATTTGCTTCATGGTCGACCTTCGCCCAAAGCGGGGCACAAATATTTTCAAATTCAAATTTGGGTGTCTAAAATTTTCAACACAACAAAAATTGAGAATATTTCCCCTCGAGAACACCGAAAAGGTTGGAAACTATTTTTAATATGTCAATCAACTGCCCCCAAATTACACCTAGGATCTTTAGTGCCTCCACAACGGATTCCTAACATTCTCAATTCAGGAAAATATTCCCAATCCAAATACATTTCTAAAGTCCTCAAAAATTTTAGATTTCGAAATATTCTTGATGTATTAGTAGATAGTGGAGAATACGTTTCCGTAGTGATGTCGGTTGATTTTACTATTGCGGTCAATTTAAATTATTTTGTGTGTTTGGTTGTAGTTAAATAATGGTGAAAGTGGCGGTGGTGTAGTACTAAGATGTTACGGAGATTTTATGTTAATTAATTGGGGGTGATGTGAAAGTGCAGTGGTTAAGTTATCGCGGTCGAGGTGCACGACTTTGTTATTTGGGTTTAAGGGGGTAGTGATCAAATGATGATGGTCATGGTACCGGGGTAGTCGTAGAGGTCAAGAGATAGTGTTGGTAGTGTGGACTACCGATTTGGCTACGTAAATGTACAAGCCTCGCCTTTGTGAATCATGATGATTAAACAGATTGTGATGAATTACTGAAGTATGAAAAGCCTTATGTACCATATGAAACTCTTACTGAATGACCAAATACGCTAGAACTAACGATGCGCCCGTCCAATAGAATTTAGAATGAGTAAATGGGTGCGGAAATGTACTTTAGCCGTTGTGGCTTGGCTGATCTTTGATTTGATCTCTCTTCGACCAACTTTTCATAAACCAAATATTATTATTTTCATTGTCTTTTTCCATCATCTTTTCGTACATGGAAAACATTATTTATCATTATATAATTTGTCTTAATCCGATTTAAAAGGAGAGAAATACATGCGTTTTACTAAATTTTTGTATTTTTTGACCACCTAAGGGTAAAATGGTCATGTATTTTGATGTATAGATTAATTTTCATCGAAACAAATTGGGTAGGAAAGTAGATTGAACAAGCTTTCTAACGGTTCAAACCATGCGCATATTGGAGTTCAGTAGTGTCCGGGGCAAGTCCGCAAAATTGTTCTTGTTATGCAATGTTCAGGAAGCGCCTGGGACAGACAGAAATGCACCTGGGGCGCAAAAGATTGCGCCGATTAATGCTGCATAACATGTCAAATTTTGCGAACTTGCCCCGGACACTCCCGAACTCCGATATGCACGTGGCATGAACCTTTAGAAAGCTTGTCCAATTTACTTTCTAGCCCAAGTAGTTTGGATAAAAATACATTTGTACACCAAAAGAAGTGACCATTTTACCCTCGATGGGTCAAAATAAGATTCATTTTGGTAAAATGCGTGTATGTTTCAAATATGATCAAGACCCATTCTAGGTCAATAAATAGTGTTTTTAAAGAACTAAAAGATGGCAAAATCCAACCATAACATTATTTGCTTTTCGTTCATGAAAATTGGGTAGAAGCCAGACAACTACAAAAATCGTCGAAGCCAGTGAGGCTAAAACACATTCTTCTTTTCATTTGGTAATCAAATTCCAAATTCTAAGGTATTTCTTTTTTGCTTAATTGTTTCACAATGTTCACAGAGTATCCACACTTCGTCACAACATTGGAAAATTTTGCTTCATCGTCGACCTTCGCCCAAAGCGGGGCTCAAATATTTTCAAATTCAAGTTTGGGTGTCTAAAACTTTCAACACAACAAAAATTGAGAATATTTCCACTCGAGAACACCGAAAAGGATTGAAACTATTCTCTATATGTCAATTAACTGCCCCCAAATTACAACTGGGATATTTAGTGCCTCCACAACGGATTTCTAACATTCTCTACTCTGGAAAATATTCCCAATCCAAATAAATTTGCTAAAGTCCTCAAAAATTTTAGACTGCGAAACATTCTTGATGTATTAGTTGATAGTGGAGATTACGTTTCCGTAGTGATGTCGATAGATTTTACTATTGGGGTCAATTTAAACTATTTTGTGTGTTTGGTTGTCGTTAAATAATGGTGAAAGTGGTCGTGGTGTAGTACTAAGATGTTGTTACGGTGATATTAAGTTAATTGATTGGGGGTGATGTGAAAGCGCAATGGTGAAGTTATAGCGGTCGAGATGCTGACGACTTTGTTATTGGGGTGTAAGGGGGTGGTTGTTAAATTACGATGGTCATGGTGCTGTGGTAGTCCTAGTGGTCAGGAGATAGTGTTGGCAGGGTAGACTACCGATTTGGCTTCGTAAATGTACAAGCCTCGCCTTTGTGAATCGTGATGATTAAACAGATTGTGATGAATTAACGAAATACGGAAAGACTTATGGGCCATGTGAAACTCTTACTGAATGACCAAATACCCTGGAACTAAGGATTCGCCCGTCCAATAGAATTTAGTATGAGTAAATGGGCACGAAAATGTACTTTAGCCATTGTGGCTTTGCTGATCTTTGATTGGTCTCTCTTCGACCAACTTTTCAATAACCAAACATTATTATTTTCATTGTCTTTTTCCATCAACTTTTCGTACATGGAAAACATTATTTATCATGATATAAATTGTCTTAATCCGATTTAAAATGAGAGCAATACGTGCGTTTTATAAAAATTTTGTATTTTTGACCACCTAAGGGTAAAATGATCATGTACTTTGATGTACAAATTAATTTTCATCGAAACAAATTCATTAGTAAAGTAGATTGAACATGCTTTCTAACGGTTCAAACCACGAGCATATCGGAGTTCAGGAGTGTACAGGGCAAGTCCGCAAAGTTGGGCTTGTTATGCAATGTTTAGGATGCACCTGGGGCGCATAACATTGCGCCTAAGGGACATTAGTGCTGCATAACATGTCAAACTTTGTGGATTTGCCCCGGACACCCCCGAACTCCGATTTGCGCGTGGTTTGAACCCTTAGAAAGCTTGTCCAATTTACTTTCTTGCCCAAATAGTTTGGATAAAAAAACATTTGTTCATCAAAAGAAGTGACCATTTTACCCTCGATGGGTCAAAATAAGATTCATTTTGGTAAAGCGCGTGTATGTTTCTCATTTTAAATATGATCAAGACCCATTCTAGGTCAATAAATAGTGTTTTTAAAGTACTAAAAGATGGCAAAATCCAACCATAAAATTATTTGCTTTTCGTTCATGAAAATTGGGTAGAAGCCAGACAACTACAAAAATCGTCGAAGCCAGTGAGGCTAAAACACATTCTGCCTTTCATTTGGTAATCAAATTCCTAATTCTAAGTTATTTCTTTTTTTCTTAATCGTTTCACAACGTTCACAGAGTATCCACAATTCGTCAAAACGTAGGAAAATGTGCTTCATCGTCGACCTTCGCCCAAAGCGGGGCTCAAATATTTTCAAATTCAAGTTTGGGTGTCTTAAACTTTGAACAAAACAAAAATTGAGAATATTTCCACTCGAGAACGCCGAAAAGGATTGAAACTATTTTCTATATGTCAATCAACTGCCCCCAAATTACAACTGGGATATTTAGTGCCTCCACAACGGATTTCTAACATTCTCTACTCATGAAAATATTCCCAATCCAAATACACTGCTAAAGTCCTCAAAAAATTTAGACTGCGAAATATCCTTGATGTATTAGTTGATAGTTGAGAATACGTTTCCTTAGTGATGTCGGTAGATTTTACTATTGCGGTCATTTTAAACTATTATGTGTGTTTGGTTGTCAATAAATAATTGTGAAAGTGGCGGTGGGGTAGTACTAAGATGTTGTTATGGTGATATTAAGTTAATTGATTGGGGGTGATGTGAAAGCGCAGTGGTGAAGTTATAGCGGTCGAGGTGCTGACGACTTTGTTATTGGGGTGTAAGGGGATGGTGGTCAAATTACGATGGTCATGGTACTGTGGTAGTCGTAGTGGTCAAGAGATAGTGTTGGTAGGGTAGACTACCGATTTGGCTTCGTAAATGTACAAGCCTCGCCGTTGTGAATCGCGATGATTAAACAGATTGTGATGAATTAACGAAGTACGGAAAGACATGTGAGCCATGTGAAACTCTTACTGACTGACCAGATACCCTAGAACTAAGGATGCGCCCGTCCAATAAAATTTTGAATGTGTAAATGGGCGCGAAAATGTACTTTAGCCGTTGTGGCTTTGCTGATCTTTGAATTGGTCTCTCTTCGACCAACTTTTCAATAACCAAACATTATTATTTTCATTGTCTTTTTCCATCATCTTTTCGTACATGGAAAACCTTATTTATCATTATATAAAATGCCTTAATCCGATTTAAAATGAGAGCAATACGTGCGTCTTACTAAATTTTTGTATTTTTTGACCACCTAAGGGTAAAATGGTCATGTATTTTGATGTACAAATTAATTTCCATCGAACCAAATTCGGTAGGAAAGTAGATTGAACAAGCTTTCTAACGGTTCAAACCACGCGCATATCGGAGTTCGGTAGTGTCCGAGGCCAGTCCGCAAAGTTGGGCTTGTTATGCAAAGTTCAAGATGCACCTGGGGCGCACATAAATGCGCCCAGGCGCATAAGATTGCGCCTGAGGCGCATTAGTTCTGCATAACATGTCAAACTTTGCGGACTTTCCCCGGACACTCCCGAACTCCTATTTGCGCGTGGTTTGAACCTTTAGAAAGCTTGTCCAATTTACTTTCTAGCCAAAGTAGTTTGGATAAAAAAAAAACATAGGTACATCAAAAGAAGTGACCATTTTACCTTCGATGGGTCAAAATAAGATTCGTTTTGGTAAAACGCGTCTATGTTTCTCATTTTAAATATGATCAAGACCCATTCTAGGTCAATAAATAGTGTTTTTAAAGTACTAAAAGATGGCAAAATCCAACCATAAAATTATTTGCTTTCCGTTCATGAAAATTGGGTAGAAGCCAGACAACTACAAAAATCGTCGAAGCCAGTGAGGCTAAAACACATTCTGCCTTTCATTTGGTAATCAAATTCCTAATTCTAAGGTATTTCTTTTTTTCTTAATCGTTTCACAACGTTCACAGAGTATCCACACTTCGTCTAAACGTAGGAAAATTTGCTTTATCGTCGACCTTCGCCCAAAGCGGGGCTCAAATATTTTCAAATTCAAGTTTGGGTGTCTAAAACTTTCAACACAACAAAAATGTAATATGGGGGCAGTTGATTGACATATAGAAAATAGTTTCAATTCTTTTCGGTGTTCTCGAGTGGAAATATATTTAGTGCCTCTACAACGGATTTCTAACATTCTCTACTCATGAAAATATTCCCAATCCAAGTACATTTCTAAAGTCCTCAAAAATTTTAGACTGCGAAATATCCTTGATGTATTAGTTGATAGTGGAGATTACGTTTCCGTAGTGATGTCGGTAGATTTTACTATTGCGGTCATTTTAAACTATTATGTGTGTTTGGTTGTCGTTAAATAATTGTGAAAGTGGCGGTGGGGTAGTAACTAAGATGTTGTTAGGGTGATATTAAGTTAATTGATTGGGGGTGATGTGAAAGCGCAGTGGTGAAGTTATAGCGGTCGAGGTGCTGACGACTTTGTTATTGGGGTGTAAGGGGGTGGTGGTCAAATTGCGATGGTCATGGTACTGTGGTAGTCGTAGTGGTCAAGAGATAGTTTTGGTAGGGCAGACGACCGATTTGGCTTCGTAAATGTACAAGCCTCGCCGTTCTGAATCGCGATGATTAAACAGATTGTGATGAATTAATGAAGTACGGAGAGACATGTGAAACTCTTAACTGAATGACCAGATACCCTAGAACTAAGGATGCGCCCGTCCAATTGAATTTTGAATGTGTAAATGGGCGCGAAAATGTACTTTGGCCGTTGTGGCTCTGCTGATCTTTGAATTGGTCTCTCTTCGACCAACTTTTCAATAACCAAACATTCTTATTTTCATTGTATTTTTCCATCATCTTTTCGAAAATGTAAAACCTTATTTCTCATTATATAATTTGCCTTAATCCCATTTAAAATGAGAGCAATACGTGCGTCTTACTAAATTTTTGTATTTTTTGACCACCTAAGGGTAAAATGTTAATGTATTTTGATGTACGAATTAATTTCCATCGAACCAAATTGGGTAGGAAAGTAGATTGAACAAGCTTTCTAACGGTTCAAACCACGCGCATATCGGAGTTCGGTAGTGTCCGGGGCCAGTCCGCAAAGTTGGGCTTGTTATGCAAAGTTCAGGATGCGCCTGGGGCGCACATAAATGCGCCCAGACGCATAAGATTGCGCCTGAGGCGCATTAGTTCTGCATAACATGTCAAACTTTGCGAACTTGCCCCGGACACTCCCGAACTCCTATTTGCGCGTGGTTTGAACCTTTAGAAAGCTTGTCCAATTTACTTTCTAGCCCAAGTAGTTTGGATAAAAAAAAACATAGGTACATCAAAAGAAGTGACCATTTTAACCTCGATGGGTCAAAATAAGATTCGTTTTGGTAAAACGCGTCTATGTTTCTCATTTTAAATATGATCAAGACCCATTCTAGGTCAATAAATAGTGTTTTTAAAGTACTAAAAGATGGCAAAATCCAACCATAAAATTATTTGCTTTTCGTTCATGAAAATTGGGTAGAAGCCAGACAACTACAAAAATCGTCGAAGCCAGTGAGGCTAAAACACATTCTGCCTTTCATTTGGTAATCAAATTCCTAATTCTAAGGTATTTCTTTTTTTCTTAATCGTTTCACAACGTTCACAGAGTATCCACACTTCGTCTAAACGTAGGAAAATTTGCTTCATCGTCAACCTTCGCCCAAAGCGGGGCTCAAATATTTTCAAATTCAAGTTTGGGTGTCTAAAACTTTCAACACAACAAAAATGTAATTTGGGGGCAGTTGATTGACATATAGAAAATAGTTTCAATCCTTTTCGGTGTTCTCGAGTGGAAATATATTTAGTGCCCCCACAACGGATTTCTAACATTCTCTACTCATGAAAATATTCCCAATCCAAGTACATTGCTATAGTCCCCAAAAATTTTAAACTGCGAAATATCCTTGATGTATTAGTTGATAGTGGAGATTACGTTTCCGTAGTGATGTCGGTAGATTTTACTATTGCGGTCATTTTGAACTATTATGTGTGTTTGGTTGTCGTTAAATAATTGTGAAAGTGGAGGTGGGGTAGTACTAAGATGTTGTTATGGTGATATTAAGTTAATTGATTGGGGGTGATGTGAAAGCGCAGTGGTGAAGTTATAGCGGTCGAGGGGCTGACGACTTTGTTATTGGGGTGTAAGGGGGTGGTGGTCAAATGACGATGGTCATGGTACTGTGGTAGTCGTAGTGGTCAAGAGATAGTGTTGGTAGGGTACTAGACTACCGATTTGGCTACGTAAATGTACAAGCCTCGCCGTTGTGAATCGCGAAGATTAAACATATTGTGATGAATTAACAAAGTACGGAGAGACATGTGAAACTCTTACTGAATGACCAGATACCCTAGAACTAAGGATGCGCCCGTCCAATAGATTTTTGAATGTGTAAATGGGCGCGAAAATGTACTTTAGCCGTTGTGGCTTTGCTGATCTTTGAATTGGTCTCTCTTCGACCAACTTTTCAATAACCAAACATTATTATTTTCATTGTATTTTTCCATCATCTTTTTGTAAATGGAAAACCTTATTTCTCGTTATATAATTTGCCTTAAACCCATTTAAAATGAGAGCAATACGTGCGTCTTACTAAATTTTTGTATTTTTTGACCACCAAAGGGTAAAATGGTCATGTATTTTGATGTACAAATTAATTTCCATCAAACCAAATTCGGTAGGAAAGTAGATTGAACAAGCTTTCTAACGGTTCAAACCACGCGCATATCGGAGTTCGGTAGTGTCCGGGGCCAGTCCTCAAAGTTGGGCTTGTTATATATGCAAAGTTCAGGATGCGCCTGGGGCGCACATAAATGCGCCCAGGCGCATAAGATTGCGCCTGAGGCGCATTAGTTCTGCATAACATGTCAAACTTTGCGGACTTGCCCCGGACACTCCCGAACTCCTATTTGCGCGTGGTTTGAACCTTTAGAAAGCTTGTCCAATTTACTTTCTAGCCCAAGTAGTTTGGATAAAAAAAACATAGGTACATCAAAAGAAGTGACCATTTTAACCTCGATGGGTCAAAATAAGATTCGTTTTGGTAAAACGCGTCTATGTTTCTCATTTTAAATATGATCAAGACCCATTCTAGGTTAATAAATAGTGTTTTTCAAGTACTAAAAGGTGGCAAAATCCAACCATAGAATTATTTGCTTTTCGTTCATGAAAATTGGGTAGAAGCCAGACAACTACAAAAATCGTCGAAGCCAGTGAGGCTAAAACACATTCTGCCTTTCATTTGGTAATCAAATTCCTAATTCTAAGGTATTTCTTTTTTTTCTTAATTGTTTCACAACGTTCACAGAGTATCCACACTTCGTCTAAACGTAGGAAAATTTGCTTCATCGTCGACCTTCGCCCAAAGCGGGGCTCAAATATTTTCAAATTCAAGTTTGGGTGTCTAAAACTTTCAACACAACAAAAATGTAATTTGGGGGCAGTTGATTGACATATAGAAAATAGTTTCAATCCTTTTCGGTGTTCTCGAGTGGAAATATATTTAGTGCCTCCACAACGGATTTCTAACATTCTCTACTCATGAAAATATTCCCAATCCAAGTACATTGCTAAAGTCCTCAAAAATTTTAAACTGCGAAATATCCTTGATGTATTAGTTGATAGTGGAGATTACGTTTCCGTAGTGATGTCGGTAGATTTTACTATTGCAGTCATTTTAAACTATTATGTGTGTTTGGTTGTCGTTAAATAATTGTGAAAGTGGCGGTGGGGTAGTACTAAGATGTTGTTATGGTGGTATTAAGTTAATTGATTGGGGGTGATGTGAAAGCGCAATGGTGAAGTTATAGCGGTCGAGGTGCTGACGACTTTGTTATTGGGGTGTAAGGGGGTGGTGGTCAAATGACGATGGTCATGGTACTGTGGTAGTCGTAGTGGCCAAGAGATTGTTTTGGTAGGGTAGACTACCGATTTGGCTTCGTAAATGTACAAGCCTCGCCGTTGTGAATTGCGATGATTAAACAGATTGTGATGAATTAACAAAGTACGGAGAGACATGTGAGCCATGTGAAACTCTTACTGAATGACCAGATACCCTAGAACTAAGGATGCGCCCGTCCAATAGAATTTTGAATGTGTAAATGGGCGCGAAAATGTACTTTAGCTGTTGTGGCTTTGCTGATCTTTGAATTGGTCTCTCTTCGACCAACTTTTCAATAACCAAACATTATTATTTTCATTGTCTTTTTCCATCATCTTTTCGTACATGGAAAACCTTATTTATCATTATATAATTTGTTTTAATCTGATTTAAAATGAGAGCAATACGTGCGTCTTACTAAATTTTTGTATTTTTTGACCACCTAAGGGTAAAATGGTCATGTATTTTGATGTACAAATTAATTTCCATCGAAACAAATTCGGTAGGAAATTATATTGAACAAGCTTTCTAACGGTTCAAACCACGCGCATATCGGAGTTTGGTAGTGTCCAGGGCCAGTCCGCAAAGTTGGGCTTGTTATGCAAAGTTCAGGATGCGCCTGGGGCGCACTTAAATGCGCCCGGGCGCAATTGCGGTGCATTAGTGCTGCATAACATGTCAAACTTTGCGGACTTGCCCCGGATACTCCCGAACTCCGATTTGCGCGTAGTTTGAACTTTTAGAAAGCTTGTCCAATTTACTTTCTAGCCCAAGTAGTTTGGATAAAAAAACATTTGTACATCAAAAGAAGTGACCATTTTACTTGATGCGTGTGGGCCCTATATTTACTGCATCAGACTAACATGCATCGGACAGTTCCGTACACATCTGTGTACACTTCCTGTGTCCGGAAGTGTGAATCTGTAGCATTGTGCTTTTTTGAAACTTGAGGTGGAGGGTCATCCCAGGCCCGTTCCCGAAGGAAGGCGAGGAAGGCTTGCGCCTCGGGCCCCCAAATTTTTTGCGAAACTAGGGGCCCCAAATTATGTAGAGTGAGCTGCTAAAAATGCAAGAAAATTGATATTTAAGTGATACTTGATCTATCCTTGAGCACCACTAATACACAGCCTTGCCTCTCATTTCTTGGAGAGAGAAAAACTCAACAAACAGCTTCCAAAGCTATACACACTATCGGGCCAGTCAGAAAACCATCAAATGTCCCCAATCTATTCACATCGAGTATGCATCAACAATAACATTACATACCCATCAAAAAGAAGACAATAAAGAAAACGAAAAGGGAAGAAAATCACATAAAGAGAAGCTTCATTTGCCCCGCATCAAGGTATACATGCGTATGCTGATGCGCATCACGATTAACATCAACAAAATAACGTCACACATATCAACAGTGGCGGCTCCAGGAATTTGTGATAGGGTGTTCAAAATTTACCTTTAACTCTACCAGCTGATTTACTAACCAATAATATATGTACTGAATCTCATATAGTTGTATAAATAGTACAGTTAAAAAAACATGACCTCTATTCTAAAAAAAATGAACTACGAGGCAAAATAAGAACTTAAAAATATATACTACTCCCTCCGTCCCAAAATGTTTGTCCGGTCCGCAAAACGAGGACCAAAAAATAATGCATTTCTTTTAAGAAAAATTCCAAACTTTTTCCATAAATTAAAAGAACTCGTCGAGATCTAGTAAATTGTTGGAAAAAAATTAAATTTTTCTTGCAAAACTTGAATTATTTTTACATCCTCGTTTTGCAGACAGGACAAATATTTTGGGACGGAGGTAGTATTTTTTTTAACAAAAAATTATTATTATTTTTTAAAGTTGTTGTATTTTATAATAGACAATGTTTCGAGAATGGAAGGGGTAAAATTTTACAGTTGTCCTAAATGAGTTTTTATATTTTGTGCCAACGTTTAACCAA
Source organism: Rhododendron henanense subsp. lingbaoense (assembly GCA_020567845.1). NCBI lineage: Eukaryota > Viridiplantae > Streptophyta > Magnoliopsida > Ericales > Ericaceae > Rhododendron > Rhododendron henanense. Next base: position 47,055,726 of record CM036316.1, read on the forward strand.
CATATTAATCTACTAAAACCTTTTTGAAAGAAATTGTAGTGAGTAAGTTGGGGTTGACCTTCTCGAAAATATGTTTATTCTTTAGAATAACATGATGAGATTTTCTATCGTAATCTTAAATTCAAATGAATATTATTCAAGTTGACAGGATTTGCAATGTAGTTGATTTTTTTTAAAGCTTTGTCCATAATTTTATAAGCTAACTAGATAAAAAAAAATAGTTATTATCATGAATGTGAAATTAACACATTTAGACCATCAACAAAAAGTTAGAGAGAGAACACAAAGCATAATATTTACACCAATAGATTCTTCATTTTACTTTCTTTTTACAATTTTTTAATTATGATTATGAGCTTTATTTGTATTAATGTGTTAAGTATTCAAATATGAATTATGTGAATTGATGGACTGTAATTGGGTTGGGATTGAGTGTTCAATTAGTTTTGAGTTAGGTGTTCAATTCTTTTTGTGTTTGATGTTCAAGACTTTTAGTTGGGTGTTCATTGACATTTACGTTGGGTGTTAAAAAAAAGGCTAGCCCCATAAATTTTATATGTATTCTAAGCAAAAAAAAATTGTTCGGGCCCTAAGGTGGAGCCGCCTCTGCATATCAAACCCCCATTGTATCCCTAATTTCATTTGAATCAACGGTAACATCATGATTAGATGCGTGGACTGGTGTGTGTGCCTGCGCGTGTGCATGTGTGTGTGAGAGAGAGAGAGAGAAGACTAAACCAGTGATGAGAAGAAAGGGTGCCAAATGGGTATTTTGATTCTCCTCTCTGTGCGGATCGCAAGAGTAGTAGAGCAGTGATAAATCAGGAAGCTTTCTCACTTGAGGGATTTCCAGCTTACTGTACTTCTTTGCTCCCCTTTCACCATTGAGAGAAATTTATTCGAGAGAAAATTCTACACGGCCCGTCCGTGCAGAATAGATTGTGCGGCAAACTGATGAAGAATTGACACGTGGTCCATTTGAAAGCAATTGTTTCATTCTCGCTGATGCGCTCTCTACTGGACAGTTCGGATGTGCCGAGTGGATACCACGTGGGATATACCCACCCGACACCCAAAAATTTCTCTTGTAACAAAAATTAATTATGACATTTCAGGATTAAATGGTCAAAAAAAATAAAATATTCGCACTTATTTATACGGATTGAAAGTTGGAGTACTTAATTTTTTACAATATTTTTTAATATATAAACAGTCTTAAAAAATTAAAATGTTCCAATTTTCAATTTATTTGAACTAGTACGAAAATTTTATTTTTCTGATCAAATTATTCTAAAGGGTCATAATTAATTTTTATATCTAAAGCTTTCATAATTAAGTATATACTTTACAGGGTCCCAAAGAAAGAACAGATACTTAATTATGAGAGCCTTGGAGTCAAAAATTAATTATGACACTTTATGATAAAATGATCAGACAATTAAGATCTTCACATCAGTTTAAAAAGATTAAAAATTGGAACACTTAATTTTTTCACCATATTTTAAATATATAAAGAGTCTGAAAAATTAAGTGCTCCAGTTTTCAAGGGAAGAAGTAACATTTAGCACCTTACTACAGAAGCTGCAGTTGAGGCCCTTGGTACTTCCAGAAACTCCCTGTTAACCTTCGCCTCTTCTTCTTACATTTGCCTCTTATGACAGCTAATGTTCACCGTCTGCAAAACTTTAGCATTCGTCAAGAAATACTTCACCGTGTTCAGCTCACACTTGTCTCCTCGGAATCGCTGTATATCAATTATGTCTTATCACAGCTTGTATTCATCGTCTGCAAAACTTTAGCATTCATCAAGATATACTTTGGCATGTTCAGCTCACACTTGTCTCCTTGGAATCGCCGTATGTCAATTATGTTGAGGCTAACCAACAAACAAAGAGGTACATGATCCGGAGGATCCCAAGGCTTGAGGCCATCCTTGAAGTGAAAAAGCCGCGAAGAAGACAAAAAGAACGTCTTCAATTCTGTATATGTTGTCTAGAGGCGTCCAAGCGACTATCAAATCCACTCAAAATTGTGTGGAAGTCATTAAGCGTCATATTTTTTGCTATAAGCATCTTCATTTCCTTATCTGTGGCAACATTCTTATCCTCATAAGATCCCTGCTTGATTTACTGTTAGTTCAATCACTTTCAGAAAGAAAATGTCCTATTAATTGTTCAAAATTGTTGCAATTGCCACTGTTTACTGCTGTACGTTGTTATCATGTTATCCATTATCTCGGTTTCTCTGCAACAGCAAACAAGCTAGCCAGTGTTTTCTCATGTGATAATGGGCCAATGAGATCAATATGTGTCTATGCATTTTTTTTCTTTTGTCCCTCTGAGTTGAAATTCTCGTCTCGTGCTGGGGTCGATTCCTAATTCAACTGCAGCTATAATTACGAATGACCGACTGGACAAATTCATTTGGATTCTTCAAGTGTAAGAGTTTTGACATCCTGAACTAGCATGCATTCCCTACCGAAAAATCTACGGTACACACCACCTTGAACAATCTTTGTGGCTCATTTTTACGAGGCTTTTTGGCTTAATTTATGAGTTTTTGTGGCTCACCATATGAAAGTGTGTACGGTACATTCTTACGAATTTTGTGGCTTACTTTTGTGGATTTTTGTGGCCCATATATTAGATTTTGTGGTTGTTTATATATGTATTTTTGTGGTTACAATTATGAATTTTGTGGCTTACTTTTACGAATTTTCTAGCTTACTTTTACGAATTTTGTGGTAAAAAAGACAGCTCTAGGTTACGAATTTTATGGCTAACTTTTACGAATTTTGTGGTCCTCTTTTACGAATTTTGGTGGTGTTATTTACGATTTTTTGTGGTTCAAAATACGAGTTTTATGACTTATTCTTATGAAATTTTGTGGTTATTTATGAGATTTTGTGGCTCAAAATACGAAGGGCATACCGTACACCCTTTTTGGGGGGTGTGTACCGTAGACAATCTCCCTACGATAATGTTATCTCTTCTAGGAATGGGACCTATCCACCTAACAGCTTGAGCTTTTGGATGGGATATAAGGGGTAATTGCGGTGTTCGGAAGCATCGAGAATTTAGTTACAGAAATGAACATATGATTGAAGCATCTCCTTTCTTCTCTCTATCTCTTGAATGATCTCTTCATTTCTGTTGAATATTTGGCCAACTACTGAATTTCCATAATCAGGGATTCAAGGTGAAGGTGAGCTTCGAATGTGTGAAAAAATACCATTCTGGTTATGTTGAAAGATCATCACCAATCTCTTGAATCCTCAGGAGTCCCAAAAGTTTCCGGAGAGATCCGAATGAAGTTGATAGGCTTGGCAATTGGACCCACCCCGCCCCACCCAAACGGGGCGGGGTTTTCACTTCATTTTCGGATTTAGGGTCGGGGTCGGAGTAAAAAATCAAAAACCCAGCCGGGTTCGGTATGAAAGTATCCCACCCCGATATTTCCCGTCCCGAAATGTATTTGTTAGGGGTGTTCAAGAAAACTGCCCAAACCATAAAATTGGTCCGATCCGGACCGGACCGTCATATTTGGTCCGGTTCTGCGGTTCTGTGGTCAGGTTATGGTTCCAAAAAACTAAGAACCGTTAATTTTGGTTCGGTTACTGGTTCTCAATTAAAGAACCGTGGTTAGAACCGTACCGGACCGTTTAGAAGTAATATATAATTATATAAAAATAAATATATGTGTAGAGATTGGTGTACTTTTTGAACATGGAAGAAATTAGTGCTGTTGATTTAAGTGATGTTTTGGTCATTGGAGCTATTGTTCTTTACTTCAAGACGTGCTGCTATATTTTATAGTTTATAATATAGGTTTAATTTTAGTCCTAAATATAATGGGTCATTAGTGTTTTTCTGTTGTTGAATTTAATTATTCCATAAGTGGTTTTGGCTAATTTATTGGTGGTTTTCGTCAATGTTTTTCAGTCAAGTGTCAAGTATTTCGTGAACCATATTGGGTTTTGATTCTTAATAAAATGTCTATTATTATTTTATGAGTTTATATTTTGTGAATAAGTGTTTGGATGCTAATTGGATAGAACCGGATCCGAACCAAAATCTGACCGGTTTTGCGGTTTGGTTCTGGTTAGGTTCCACGTATATATTGGTTAGGTCTGATTCCCAATTTCCTAGAACCGTTGGAAATGATCCGGTTACTGGTTTTCTAGAGAACCGGACCAATCCGGACTGTGTACACCCCTAGTATTTGTATATAAAATTATACTTTTATTACTAATCTAATTATCATTATACTAATTTTTTTATATTTTACCCTAATATTTTTATCATTGTACTAAACAAAATTTCTATTCTTACCTTTATATTTTGTTTTTTGTTTTTTATTTATGTGAAATTACCAAATTACTGTTACCTCTTTAATCACTTTTTCTATTTGGAGGGTATATTTATAATTTCACGTGGAAAAATAAGATTAATAAAAAGGAGTGCTAAAATTCTATCCCAAAAATAACTTTTGTTAAAGTGTTTTTTTTTTTTTTTTGGACTTGCTCTTAACGACCGTAACATTAGTGATTGATTAAATTAACCCATCCTTAACATTAGTGATAGACTGATAAGATATTCAGAAAAACAAGATTTTTTTATATTTAGAAGAAGATGACCAGACTTATCTGGTCTCAATTTAAATGAAGTAGAGAACATCACTTATCAAGATCGGCTCGATTTAGAAGAGTAACATTAGTGATTGATTAAAACACAAGGAGAAGACAAAAAAGACTCCAGTCCGCCGATTTTGTTGTTCTCTTTCCTCCAGTTCACACTCACAATTCACTTGGCGCTTAACTCTACTAGGTCGTCATTTTCCAGCCCAACGTTAGTTTCCACCAATTCTCACTTCCTCCTAAAGGAACTGTTTTTATGATCAAGACAAGATGCGAACAAGAAGAATGGCTGCTGTGGCTTTGATTTTCAGCCCAACGACGACGGCACGTAACTATCCAAAAGGTAACCCATTTGTCCATCATCATACACTCTTGTTCCGTACTACCCATTTTTCTGCAAACCCTAATCCCACTGATGTCATCGCAATCACGAACCGGCAGCAACTACAGAAGTTGTTGTCGGAGAAATCTAAGACGGGTTTTCATAAGCTCGACGATGCTCTTAGTTTGTTCCATCAAATGACCCGATTTCGACCTCTCCCTTCTGTCATCAATTTCAATCAGCTGTTAACTGCTGTTGCCAAGATGAAGGAATATTCCTCCATCATTTCTCTATATAAAGAAATCCGCGAGTTGGGTATTCCAATTAATGAATATACGCTGAATATTTTGATCAATTGTTTCTGCCGGTTGAATCGAGGGGATTTTGGGTTTGCTATCTTGGGTATCTTCTATAAGTGTGGTTACACTCCAGACGTGGCTACCTTCAACACTCTGATAAATGGGTATGTTTTAGAAGGTAAGACTTCTGAGGCTGTGAATTTGTTCATAAGGTTGATAAAATATGGAGACATCGAACCTAATGAAATCACCTATGGGACAATCATGAAGGGACTTTGTAAAGTAGGAGACACTACAATGGCTATACGGTTGTTGAGGAGTATGCAGCAATGGAACTATAGGCCTAATGTTGTGATGTATAGCACAATCATTGACAACCTTTGTAAGGACGGGAACGTAGATGATGCTTTGAGCCTCTTATCGGAGATGAGAGGCTGTGATATTATGCCTGATGTGGTCACCTACAACTCTTTGGTTGATTGCTTATGCAAATCAAGTCGAGGGAAGGATGCCACAAGAATACTGAGTGACATGGCGGAACAAAACATTTTGCCTGATGTTATAACCTTCAATATATTGGTGGATGCACATTGCAACGAGGAAAGGACCGAAGAAGCGGAGGGCATACTCGAGATCATGGTCCGAAGAGATAAGAAACCCGATGTTGTCACTTATAATACGTTGATGGACGGATATTGTTTGCAAGGCCAAATGAAGAAAGCAAAAGAAGTGTTCAACTCCCTAGTTGATAAGGGCCTTGAGCCTAGTATCCGTAGCTATAATATCTTAATCAATGGTTTCTGCAATAAGATGAATATAGACGAGGCCATGGATCTCTTTAGAGAAATGCCTTGTAAAGGGTTCAAACCTACTACCTTTACTTACAACACTTTGTTAAAGGGGCTGTTGTGCGTAGGGAGATGTGATGCAGCTGATCATGTATTTCATGCGATGATGTGTAGCGGTCAAAATCCTAACATCGTAACTTACAGAATCTTGTTAGATGGATTCTTTAAGAACCAAAAACTTGGCAAGGCATTAGAGGTGTTTCGTTCAATGCAAGATCAAGGAATAGTTCCTGATATCGTTATTTATAATATCGTCATTATTGGGTTGTGCAAAGCAGGGAAGATTGAAGATGCTCGAAAACTTTTTAGCACCTTTTTAGCTAAAGGTTTGAAACCCGATGTTAAGATTTACAACACGATGATTAGTGGACTTTGTAAGGAGGCCCTGCTAAATGAAGCCGAGGAGTTACTCTTGCAAATGGAGGGATATGGGTGCCCACCAAATGATGTTACTTACAATATTGTTGTTCGGGCATTCCTGAAGAGAGGAGACATAGATAAGGTTAAGATCCTTCTGCAAGAAATAATCAACAGGAAATTCTCACCAGATGCATTTACAATGTCCATATTAATGGATTTACTTCCGGCTGAGGGTGAGGATAGCGAACTTATAAAAATGATCCAGAGTCTTGTGCCAAGGGAGGATAGTAAGGCTGTCTCCCAAACTTTAATAAGGGATTGATTTGTAGTAGTCAGATTATGGATGCTAGTGCAAGTGACATGGAAGCATTTATGACATCCGATGTCAACTTTAGGAGGAAGTTTAAGCTTTACCATTGACCTCTTCCATTGAGATTTGCCTTTTGTCCGTAATTTTGCTTGAGGTTAAAGTATAAATTTGTAAGGTCAAATTCTTTTGGTGTTTGTTATTCATCTATTTGATAAATTGTTTTCCACTAGACAGTCTTTTCTGTTGGTAAATCCTCATTGCTTCCTTTTTCTGGGGCAATTATTCAGAAACAAGTGCCAAGGGATAAAATACCATGTCTTGAGTTTTTTTATACTCAAAGTATGCATACGTAATTTAGTGGTATCTAATGGATTTCTGATGTGCTGTACCGGCTGCCCGGGAAGTGAGTTTCATGTTAGCATTGACCTCTTTAATGAACAGATAGATGTCTTGTACTGGTAATGTTTCGTGATGTTACACTGTAATTGTTAAACTCTGCGTATGTTTCTTCTTTAATAGAGTTAGACATCTTTTTTTTCACTTCTTGAATGACTTTTTTCCTTGGTAAATAGTATATCCAAAGTTTTTATTTGGAGATCACGAAATTGAAAGCAGCATTGTTTATATAGAACTAATTGGGCAAAAAGTCTTTTTAGTTAATCATGCACATGATGTCCAAATCTATTTGAATACACCCACTAGAGTTTGAACACTTGCATGCTGGTATTACTAGACATACAGATAATTGAAGAGACTGGCCGGTTCTTATCCAAATGATACCATTTGCAATGTGATTTTCTGGGTGGAAGCTTACTTTACTGATGTTTCTATCCTTTGTTTACTCTGCTATGACCTCTTCTCTAGTTTCATGAACCCTGCTACAAGATTCTTTGTTGTCCATTATAGTTATAGTATGGTGTCTTCCCTCTCTTTCGGGATCTTGAAAGTTTGTACTAATTTGCTTTCTCTGCACGATTAGCACAAAATAGAATGTAAGTTATGATAGGTGTTTGACCTATTTATGCAAGATCTCTGGATCCTTTGAACTCAAGCTTCATGCGGGCAATTAAGCAGGTAAACCAAACCCAACCTGGTAATTAAGCAGGTAAATTGTTTTTTTACCCTCTTATTATTCTGCTATGGCCAATGTGTTATTATTTTCTTTCAGGCATTATCAGTAATCAGTTGGAAATAATCTTAGGAGCTCTACAAATAATGGTGCTATACATTGGTGCTTGTTTTTTTACTTGAAATAAGTTTCGAAGCTAAAGTTTTTCTTGTCTGTTGAATGGCTGATGAACAAAAGATGTCCCTTCAATTGTACATAAATTCCCGTCAATTTAACACCTGTAATTCGACTGCAGCTTAATGATCTGGACTGCCACTTCAAAATGTTGGACACAACTTTGTACATGTGTAGCGTTGTTGTTTTCCATCACTCCATCCCTCTCAACTCATTGATCTTTGTCATCTTTTTGTGCAATCTGCTAATAGAGAACCTTGTCTTTCTCTGTTCATACTTTGTTTGTTTTGTTTAACAGATAAAATTAGCTTGGGTGTCGTCCTGCCATTACCAACACATTGACATAACTATCCATCTTCTTTGAAAATTGGTTGATTTAGGTCGACCTATTTAAGGCTTTAGGAGTTTGCTTTTCCGCACGCTCTTCGTCTTAGTTCAGTCAATCGTAGCTGTGCATTGGAAACTCTATTCTCTCTGAAAGACATGGAAGTGATGAATGGTGCCAGTTTCGTAACTCTCCCTTTCCAGTGTGCGAAGGTTGGACCATGCAACTTCCATATTTCTTCGTGTCTGAATCGATTGGATGGTTAGCTATTTACTATGACAAGGTTTAGCGAGTCCCCTGGACATTTGGTTACTGTGAAATGAAGCAATGCTTTTCTGGTGAATGGGACATGAATAATGTTACATTACCATGCCCGACTAAAAATAGGTTACATCATGCTGTAGTCTCAAATGCTCATGTCATCTAACCTCCACCTGTTTTATAACCATGGAACCTAATTTGCAAGGGGAAGTTTTTTGATGATTGTTCTAGAAAGGCTAGTACACTTGTATTGTATGAGGAAGTTTTTGAATGATTGTTCTAGAAAGGCTAGAGAGGGCATTGTTGTTGGGCAAAAGCGGCTCAGCTAAGAACAAATACCGGACACTTTTTCTCTCTCTTTTTGCTTTAGGGATAGATAATTTGTTGTGCACTTGTTCTGCCGAAAGCAATTAAAATGATTGTTTGTAGAGCGGTAATTTTCCTGCTCAATTTCGTTGTATTATTAGCTCTTCACGCTTAGAGTCTTAAATTTTACGCAAGTGGTCTCATGGCCCGAGAAAGAAGGAGGGTTGAGTATTAGGTAGTTGACAATCAGTAAAAAATCATGCTAGATCCTTTAACTTACGTGGGATGCTGTTGTGGAGTTAAATGACTCAGCAAATCGTGTGTGGATTATGTCGCCCTTCACGGAATAGAATGGCGCAAAGACTTAGTTGAGTTAGTTTATGTTGTTCTAATATAGATTTCGCTGGATATCTACCCTCAGTTCTCGTTTTGTTGATTGAGAATTAACTT